>BSBK01004228.1:7062500-7070582 GCA_027943335.1 Chamaecyparis obtusa | reverse complement strand
GACACATACATGACTATTATCATTTGTATTAGGCCTTAAGGGTTTTAGATTTATGTAAGATTTCAGATAAGTATACATTTATCAATATAAATATTAATCTATTTTTATAAACCATAGAAAATAACAAACATATTTGTTGAAATTTTGTTATCCAAATAAAACTAGTTAACCTAAATCGATTTGTGCTTATTGTTAGATTATTGTTATTAGAACCTCATTGTTCCCAAAGATGAATCTAGACTTTAAAGGACTAGTCCTGACCACAAGTTTGTACCAAACTTGTGAATGAAATCTTTAATAAAGTATAGATTCAACACAAAAGAAAATACTTGGACTATTATCATTTATTTTAGACCTAATGATTATAGATTTATGGGACGCTCCATTTTTATACACATATTTTGAACAATATTGAATCATTTTATCTTCTTATTATTCTCAAAGTAATAAACACATTTGTCAAAGTTTTGTTACCCAACTAAAACTATGTAAACTAAAGACTATGTTGTGCTTATAATTCTACATACCATGATTAGATTAAGCTGAATGACACATAGAGAGAATATATTTATGAGACAGCAAGTCACACTCAAGTGCTACTGCTGTGTCTGTGAGGACCAAGCTAAACAAATGGATAATTGTATTTAATGAAATGAAAGACATTAGAGAGCATTAAAAATCACCAAGTGGGCATTTTTTTCCACAATGATGTTAATATCTGTTATTATTAGCTTGAACAAATACTGAACTTGCATGGGCCGAATGCAATGTAAAGCAGACATGAGCAGTGTTTCCTTGGGCAAAGCGCTTGACTTGAAATTGTTGGGGTGGTGTCAATTCT
This sequence comes from Chamaecyparis obtusa, assembly GCA_027943335.1. NCBI lineage: Eukaryota > Viridiplantae > Streptophyta > Pinopsida > Cupressales > Cupressaceae > Chamaecyparis > Chamaecyparis obtusa. The sequence continues at coordinate 7,069,741 of BSBK01004228.1, read as the reverse complement.
TATCAGTACATGTAAAAGAGATTGAACTGGATTCAAACTCATGGCAATGTACTTTAACTTTATTAGTGAGAAGTAAAAGTAATGTTATTGAAGGGAGGGACCCCCAACACTAGATAATCATCATGGGATCTCTTCAATCTTATTGGGGTTCCTCTACTATGTTTTTGAATAATCAATAACAATGATAGAAATATCATAGGGGAATAAAAACACAGAGTTAAATAGTTCATGATTGGGAGATAAATAATTTCTCTTGTCCTCTCAACTACATATATTGCTTTGAATGGTTTGTTTGACTGACTGCATTTATCCTCGGATTCCTTCCCTGCATAAATGGATGTATTTTATGTATGATGAGAAAGAGAAAGGACATGAGAATATTTTACGTCGGTGAGAAAGAGAATGTAAACATTCTGCATAGGATTTATAAAGCGATGTCTTGAAGGGAGGGAATTGGAGGAATCCCATGTTGATTTGAAAGGGAGTTAAGTGTAGAGTTTTTTTTATCTAATCGTCTCAATTTCAGGAATTTTTTGTGGGGTTTTTCTTTCTTGTAAAGTTGGAAAGTTGGTTTCTCTTTTGTTTTTCTGCACAGAAACCATGGAGGACCCACACGCCTTTGCTTTTTTTCCATGGAAAAGGTAACACACAACTGAATGAATATATATAATCTATATATCTCTCTCAAAACCTGGGGAACCACATGCCACTACAGTCACACAACTGTGTATATATCCGTATAGTACATACACAGTTCGTTATATATTGGGTTTTAAGCTTGAATCAATTTGTATTAGCAGTAAAGCAAACTGATACATGGTATCTCCATATAACGCTGTAACTATCAATACTTAAAATAAAACGTAGTTCTTGCATCATTTAATAAAGCTAGAGAATCACAATCATTATGTCCAATCTAAAATAAAGGAAAAGACAAAACTTAACACTTTAAAAAGGAACAATTCAAAATCTTAGCTGTAGCACCGCCTAGCCGATCAATTTTTTAGAGTCTACTGCCTTTGTATTGGATTATACCATTCATATATCTATTGAAAACCAAATAAAGATTGGAAAGATTGTTTTCAAATTTCATGTCATTTGAAAAATCTATCTGTTTGTGGTAAGATTCTTCCTACAATCTAATCTATTATTTTTTTCTATGGTTACTTTTTTCGATGGTTTATTGAGTGTGACGAGAAACAACTTTTAATATTTATGTTACTTTTAAATTTGGTTGTATTGGTTTTTGTTATCAACATTTCAGATCACGAAATCCATGATCCATTATGGGGTAATAGAAAACTAAAAGAGAAAAATGATATTCCTAATCATCCTTTTACAATTAAAACAAAAAGTTATCATTAATCTATTCCGTAGACTAGATGAAATCATACATATATTGAAAACCAGATAAAGATTGAAAAGCTTGCTTTCAAAATTGGCATCATTTGAAATCTATCAGTTTGACTTAAGGCTCTTTCTGCAATCCAATCCACTGGTCTCTTGTTTTTTATGATGGTTCATCGAGTGTGATCCAAAACATCTTTCAATAGTTTGTGTTGTTTCTAGATTTTGATTGTGTTAAGAGTTTTTGTATCAGTGTTTGGGAACACACTCCACGATCCATCATAAGGATAACAGAAAGCTAGAAAAGAAAAATGATATTATTAATCATCTTAAGGTTCTTTCCACTATCCATTCTATTACTCTTTTCTTTTTGGCGATGGATCATTGAGTGTAATCTGAAATATCTTTTTACAGATTGTGTTATTTCTAGATTCGATTATGTTAAGAGTTCAAAACATTTCAGATCGCCTCTATGATACATAAAAAAGATAATAAAAAACTGAAAAAGAAAACGATATCATTAATCATTTTTTTACAATTAAAAACTACTAAAAGCTATCATACATCTGTTTCGTAAATCGTGAAAAACTTATACCAAGATGAAAGCTTCAACAAAAGGAGCTTAAAAGTTGATCTTACATTTCACACACAAACTTCAAAGTTCAAACTACATTGCTCATCGTTCAACAGTAGATCAGAAACTGTAGAATAAAAAATACAGATACCAATGTACAGAAGCTTTAAATCTAATAAACAAATGAGAGTTATGTTTGGAGATTGAATACACAAACATCTACTGAACAAAGACGTTAAGTTTGGACATAAATACACGTATAATGTCATTCATTGCACATGGTATCTCTTTCTCTCCCTTGAGCAAAAGCACATCTAAACTTTTTTTCTTTCATTCTATTTACACTACCCAACAGTCTCTAAACCAGAGACTGATTTGCTTGCATTCTCACACCTCTAAAGCAGTGTTTCCATTTGCTTTTTGTTTTTTAATGTATTACAAACATAGAAAAAAGAAAAAGAAAAAAATTGGTAACTCAGAAAGCTAAGTATAAGCTTACTAAAATAATAAATGAACGAACAAATCGAAGAATCTGGGTGAACGCAAGAATGATGATGATAATCTGTCAAGGAAGTGCGCCAGCAGGAGAAGCGTAATGGTGGTAATCGGGCCAAGCGGTAACCGGACTCCAGTAGCCGGCATCGTACTGCACCGTCGAAAGCGTGGTGACCGTGACCGTCGACGCCAGCGACCGCCGCCGCCGGTTGCCATTCGGGTCGTTCAGAGAGACTATTATTGTTGTTGTAGAGGCATGCGAAGTCGGGCTTGCATGGCGGCTTGACATGCAAGCGCGAGATTTCCCTGTCTGCGTCGTTGTGATCGCGAGAAGCATCGCCAGCCTGTGCTGTTGAATTCTCCACTGCAGATCGGCGGCGCTGAAAGATTCCGTGTTGGGTGATTCGAAAAACGAGCTCATGTCCGCGCCGGAATTCATATCGAGCCCCGCCACGTTCATGTTTCCGACTTGACTGCCGGGAAATTGAGGCCGAGAAGAGTACTCTCGAGCGACGGCAGGTTGGAGAGCGCCTGGCAGCTGCTCTGGAGAATCGATGTGGCGGCGCCGCTGGTTGTTGCAGTCCGCCGGCGTTGTGAGCCATGTGACCGACGGCTGATCGCCTGCCTGCAGTCTCACAGCTGCTCCTGCTGCTGCTGCTGCTGCAGTCTGGCAAAGGCTGCCAGTCCTGGGAATTCCATGAATGAAATCGCCGGCTGCTTGCTGCAATAATGCCTGTTAGATTTCCCCAGTTACAGACAATAAATAAGCTCCAGTCTACCAAAAATATATATCTTAAATCTATTAAAGACATCAAAATGTTTACAGTTTGTAAATATGAAATTCAAAAGTTTCTTGATTTGATTGGGTGATTATTTTAAAAATTAATGTTTGAGATCATATTCTATGAATTATTATCAAAATAAAGTGAAAGAAGAGAATGAATGAATCATAGAATATGATCCTAAATATTAATATCGAAAATGTCAAGAAGTGTAACTAAAGAAAATGGTTACTTCCTTCCCCTTGATAATAGCATTTTTATATCAAGTTTCTGATCATACTTACTGATCGGAAAGATGAAGTCAGTTGAACAAAAGAATGGATCATAGACTGATTTCAGACTTGATAAAAATAAGTAATAAAAAAGGAACTGAATCTATTAAAGACATTGAATTTTTGCTATACGTATAATTACATTTGAAAGTTTGTGCATTTGATTGTGTGATCATCTTATATATCAATGTTTCAGATCACAATTTATTATCCATCATCTAAATAAAGTGAGTTGGAGAAGAGAATGGATCATAAAGTATGTTCTGAAAGTTGATATAAGAAAATATAAACAAAACATTATAAGTAAGTAAATGGTTACTCCTCCTTGATGATACCGTTTTTTATATGAACATTCAAAATCATACTTTTATAGTTCGTATTCAAGATAAAGTGAACTGGAGAAACAAATGAATCATAGAATATGATCAGAAACTTTGATACAATAATGTCAAGAACTGTAATTAAATAAATAGTTACTTTCTTTTGATACTACCATTTTCATATGATTACAATCTATGATCCATCATGAAGATAAAATAAGTTTGAAGAATAGATTCAGTTTTCATATGATTACTATAACCCATCATCAAGATAAAATAAGTTCGAAAAAAAAATAACTCGATTTTCCATTCGATTATATCTATGATGAGATGAACTGAATTCCAAACGAAAATGAATCATTCAAACCTTGATAAAAATCTATCGATCGTTACAACTAAATAAACAATTACTTATTCTTCTCGATACTAAACGACTCACAAGATATGATTTTAGAATTCCAAAAAAAACTGAACTTTTTCAACTATTTGAGTAAAGAAATCTGTGGTACAACAATACCTGTAAATGTAAGCTGTTGGTGACATCGGAGGTCCCAGAGGAAGCAGTTTCCTGATCGAGGTGATCGAGGTGGTGGCGGCGGCGCTCAGGCTCGGGCGGCGCCTTCTTGTTGGCGCGCTTGTTCTTACGGCAGCCCCCGCCAATGGGTACGTTCCTCAAGGCGCCGCCTTTGGTCAGTAGCGCCTGCAGTTCTTGCAGAAATGGCGGGGCTGCGTGAGGCTGTAATTGTTGTAGTAGCAGAATTTGGTGTTGAGGGAATCGCATCTGGGGCACTTGAGGACTTGATCAGGTGGCTTCAATGTCGATGACCGCCGCTCCGAACTTCCCCCAACGCCCCCGCTCCCGCCCGCTGCCGCAGCCGCAGCCGGCGCCGGCGCTGGCGGTCCTTCATCAGCTCTGCCGATGTCTGGGCGCGCGCCGGAATGTTCCTGTCTCATCATTTTCGCCTCGCACCTGCACAGACAACATCGTGGCATTCAAACCCTACTCAAGATTTGTTCGGACAAGAAAAAAAAACATTCATGGAAGTGAAGCCCTTCAATTATTCTGCTATTATTACTCTAACAAAACATTCGTGGGTTATAACGTTTCACTTTGTTTAATCCTAGAAATTGAAACCCATTTCTTGTCTACCCATTTGGGATTCTATGAATTGAAATCCATTCAGATCAACCCATGGTCGATTGATGATATTAAATATGGTTTTTTTTGGTCATATCCATAAGATTTCATGGACTGTATAGAAATTCTGATGACATAATATATAATGAAATCTTGATCACATATATGTAACGAAATTCTGATCAGATACATGTAAAAAGGATTGGATTTTTTTCGACCTGGATCGTCCCATAGAATTTTTCAGAATCTAAGTTGCTTTAAGATGACGGGTTTGTTTTGAAAAGTCTTAACACGACCAAGAAATTATTGAAGGATTGACAAAATCCGAGACAGACATAAAACTAAAAGTATTATCATAATAAAATCCAATCTTAGAAAGCCCAATTCGTAGATGAAAACAGTCTAGAAGAATAAAATTAAAAGCATGGATCAGTGATCCAATTATGCTACTTATCGCTATCATATCTATAGGTTAGGATGATCAATCTGTCAATCCAGATTGATATGACTGAAGATGATCCGGAGGTATTCTAAAAGTGGATATAGAATTAGAATTGCGATCAGCTTGTTTAGGCATATAGATATCACTTTGAAGCACAAAATCAGATTTTGTATTGTATGAAGACGAGGGGATAAGACTATGAACATGGCAGCTGGGTTGCTAATCCTATGAACATCCTGCAGGCTCCAAGGCAAGCAGATAGTACTAATCATAGAAGTATATGATTCTATTCCAACAGAAATACCAATACACGAAAACCTCTATTAAAATACAAACAGAACTGATTTTCAGATAGAGCACTGAACAAGAAAACACGACTGAGAAACACTGATGATTCTCATATTACTTGAGCCTAGACATATCATCATTCAATTATGAGCTTCTATAAAATTAATCTACCCAAAAACTTATGGCTTACAAGATTTATGATGATGGATCATTGAGATGATATCACAGTTAAAATCAAAATCTATAATGTATCTATTTTGCCACCCCAACTATCATACATCTGCTTCATAGATTCTAGAATCAAATACCAAATTACACACAAAAAAAGCTATCATACATCTACTTCATCGATTGTAAAAAACTCATACCATCTTCAACTTTACTAACTGATAACCTCATCTCCCATGTTCTATCTCACATTCAAATTCTCTATCTATTCAATTACACTACCACTTTCAAAGCCTACATCTTTGGTATTTTGATGAATCAAATTCTTTAGCCATCCAAATTTTCTGTTTCAAATGTTTTCCAACCAAGACCATTCTTTTGAATTCAAAGCTCAACCCAACAAGGATCTAAAAAAGCCAAGACCAAAAAGAAATCCTATCCAAATACAAAACCAGTGAGAAACCAGGATACTGACAAGCACTTGGCATGGCTGTGATGGTCTGAGCATAGATTAAGCCATCACTCAATTACTCGAGATCACTAGAAAAATGAATGTTGCAGGCAATCTGAAAAGGGCTAAACGAACACACACACATTTAAAAAACGGAGACCCCAGACACTTTAACTTTAAAAAGGTGATCTTGAATCCCATCCGATACAAGAATACGCAATTCCTTTTGTCCAACTCCCCCAAAGAAGATGAAAAAGAAGCTCTTGGAAGGATTTTTTTCTTTACCTTAAAGCTGCCTATGATAAAGATCTCTGGTGTGTAAAGTGGAGATGTTAGCGGTGGAGGAAGGAGTAGGGATTAAATAGGGTGAGATTCACTGTGATGAATCATTTGCATTGGCCCTCAATTTTCGGTTTGAATTTGGAGGCAAGAAAAAGCATAAGGCCAAAAAGATGAAACCAGTACTTGGGTATGCTTGGATATAAGATAAAGCTATCCTGTGGCCAAGGCGGGGAGGAGGGCAGACCAAATTGAATGAAAAAGAGAAGACGCGGCTGTGGAAATAATCAATATCACTGCACGTGGTGGTGCAGAAAACACAGTTGGGTGGGTGGTCTCAGGTTCGACTCCCCTTAGCTAATTGGGCGATTAGTGGAATGGATTGGATTGGATGATCTAATGTTATTTAGGGTTTGAAGATTGAAGGTTGAAGATTGAGGAGGTGGGTGAGGGGCACCCGTGAAATGGAGTCCTCCGAATTCCTGTGCTTGTGAAAGAAACCTCGATTCCGCGTGCTTCACCCCCTTTTTCTTTGTCTTTGTCAGTCCCCCAACTATTTCTCTCCCTACAACACGTGCCATTTGTGAAGCCTCACTGCTTACGTGGCGGTCCGTTATCATTTCTCTGGGTCGTTTCTCTAGTCGTCGTCAGCATCTTTGCCTGCGTGGCGGTTTCATATCATTGT